>JALAZF010000177.1:4430000-4470000 GCA_022829125.1 Lathyrus tuberosus | reverse complement strand
TGCAGCCCGGGCGAGATATCGACCAAAGGCTGCACCAAGAACCTACCTCTCGAGCCGTCCGGAAGCGTGACCAAATTTCCCAACGTAACCAGCACTCTCCCGGTCACAAGAGGACACAAAAGGACGAGCAGTCACCCCCGGCAGGTCTAAAGGCCGGGCCCGATCACCTTCTCCCTGAAGGAACCGCTCACCTTCTCCCTGAAGGAACCGCTCACCTTCTCCCTGAAGGAACCGCTCACCTTCTCCCCGAACGAACCGCCGCCGCGAGCGTGCCCTTCGGTCCCCGTCGTTCACCAGGTCTAGCAGTGATGATGAGCCTCGCGGCCCATTGTCCCAAGAAATCTTGGCAACCCGTCTCCCTAAGGGCCTGGAGAAGCCCCCGTCACTGGGCACGTACGACGGTACGACGGACTCTGACGAACACATCGAGAATATCGATGCACTTCTAGACTACCGTGGCGTCCGGGGCGCCATCAAGTGTCAATTATTTCCGACCACGCTCCAAAAAGGGGCGATGACGTGGTACAAGCAGTTGCCCGAAGAATCCATTACCTCATGGAGACAACTGGGCAGAATGTTCTCACAGCATTTCATAGCTTCTCGCCGTCACCCCAAGACTGAGGCCTCCCTTAGGGCCATAATCCAAGGAAAGGACGAACCTCTCCGCGCGTACATCGAGAGGTTCAACAAAGAAGTAGTACAGGTCCCTACAACGGACGAGATGAAAAAGTTTCTGCTCGAGCAACGACTCCGCCCGGGCTCAGAGTTTTCTAAGGCCGCCAGCCTCGAACCTCCGAGGAACCTAGATGCCCTCCTCCTTAAAGCCCAGTCGCACATTCAGTACAAAGAGAAGGTTGTGGCCAGCAACGTCCGAGCGTCACGCCATCAGGAGAACGCTCGGGCCTCCACGTCTCGTCGAGGAGAAAGTAAGCACGAAGACCGTCCACAGGACTCCCGCGACAGCAAGGGACCCTCCGGGCGATTCTACGACTATACCCCCTGACTGTCTCCAGGGAGAAGATACTTTCCAAATGTGCGAATTCAGAATTCAAGCAAGCAGGGGTCCGCTTCCCCAAACAACTGCCGGCCAAACCCAACACCTACAAATCGAAGTACTGCCGTTTCCATAAGAGTCACGGCCACACTACCGAAGACTGCATCCATTTGAAGGATGCTATTGAGATATTGATCAGGGACGGCCACTTGAAACAATTCACTAAGAAGAAGGACGCTCCTCGGAAAGACGCCCAGGAGTCCAAGAAGATAGAGGAAGAAGTACCTTCCTCGAAAGAAGCCAGCATTCAGGTTGCCATGGCCGTGTCGTGACCAGAAGACTTCTACGTCCCGGATGGGCTCAGTGACCCTGCCTACTTCGCGGCCCACAACCTGTGGGAGACATTCCCCTCCGCTATGGTCATCTCGGGAGGGGGCTTTAATAAAGTCACGGTGGGCTCCGTGAAACAAAAATTTAAGCATCTAATCAACACAAGCTCTAACAAGGTGACCACGCTCGATCAAGCCCAGAAGGGCTCCACCCCCATCTCCTTCTACCGGAAGAGCTCCTCGGGGTGTCTCCAAACTCGAACATATCTTTGCTCGTCAGAGCTCGAATTGCAAACTTCGACGTTCGCAGAATCCTCATCGACCAGGGTAGCTCGGTCGACATTATGTACTCCCAGCTGTTTTCAACACTTCAGTTGGATGAATCACACCTTACCCCCTACGTGGGGGTCTGATTTACAGGGATTCAATGGATCAATGACCAAACTGTGGAGATACATCGAACTGATCATAACCTTTGGATCAGCTGAGACGGCCAGATCCGTCAAAGTGCAATTTTTGGTAATCGACTGCCCGTCGCTGTACCAGTGCATATTCGGAAGACCAACTCTGGCCGAGTTGGTAATGGTTCCTTCAACAGTCCACCTCAAGATGAACTACTACACTTCAAAAGAATGGTCTCCACCCTCCACGGCGACATCGAAGCTGCATGACGGTGTTTCGAAGTTGCCACAAAAGGGCTCAATGCCATTGCGTCCAATCCAAAGGCATCAAGCAAGCCAGCATTGCCCAGCAGCTCTGAGGAAGCCAAGCCCCTGCCTCAGGTCGACTCCATTGACCTCGACAGCCGCTTCCCCGAAGAAGACCAATAGGGGGACCAAGCAGCTTCAGCCAGCTCGTCTACCTCGTCCAGCAGCAGCTCCCATAGGATGCGCCCAATCTCGAATGGAAACTTCGAGCTCGTTTTGTTCGGCGACAACCGTCAGCGGGGAGTGAAGATTGGAGCAGACCTGCCCGACATCGCGAGGAAGCAGCTCCAAGCATGCCTCCGTGAGAACGCCGACCTCTTCGCCTGGAACACCGCCAAGATGCCCGACTTGGACCCGTCCGTTGCCTGCCATCAACTCACAATTGACCCGGCCGTCAATGCAGTAGCACAACGTAGGAGAAAGCAGTCTCCGGAGAAAACGGAGGTTGCAGAAAAAGCTGTAAAGGACCTCCTCGAGGCCAAATTTATCTCGGAGGCCAAGTACACCACTTGGCTGTCCAATGTTGTACTTGTGAAAAAATTTAATGGCAAATGGCAAATGTGAATTGACTACACCGATCTTAATAAGGCATGCCCGAAGGATGCCTACCCCCTCCCCAATATTGATAAACTTGTTGATAATTCTGCCGGTTTTAAACTTTTATCATTCATGGATGCCTATTAAGGCTATAATCAAATTCCAATGGCAATTGCCGACAAAAAGTACACGACCTTCATGACCGAATCGGGCAACTATTACTACAACGTAATGCCCTTCGGCCTGAAGAACGCCAGAGTGACCTATCAAAGAATGATGAATAAGGTCTTCCGGGGAGAAAGAGGTGACATGCTCGAAGTCTATATGGACGACATGATCGTAAAATCCCATGAGGAAACCGATCACACCGCCCATTTGAGAAAGGTCTTGGAACAGGCCAGAAAATACAAAATGCGTTTTAACCCAGAGAAGTGCATGTTCGGTGTCCGAGCAGGCAAATTCCTCGGCTTCTATTTAACAGAATGGGGAATCGAAGCCAATTCTGATAAGTGCTGATCATTTTCCAAGTTTCCAACACCTAAGTCAAAGAAATCCATCCAATCCCTCAACGGGATGCTCGCGTCACTATCTCGCTTCGTGGCCAAATCTGCCTAACACGCCTTACCGTTCTTCAAGCTCCTCCGCAAGGAGGCAGTGTTCGAATGGATCGAGGAATGCGACAAGGATCTTCTCCATCTAAAACGGGCGCTCTCAGAGCCACCAGTCCTCTCTCGCCCAGACAATGGCGAAACTTTGTACTTGTACCTCGCCGTTACAACCGAAGCAGTAAGCGCCGCTCTCATCCGCGAGACACCTGACGGGCAGAAGCCCATATATTTCACGAGTAAAGCACTGCAAGGACGAGAGTTAAGGTACCAACAGATAGATAAATTGGCTCTGGTCCTTATCAATGCAGCCAGAAGATTGAGACACTACTTCCTAGCCCACACGATCGTGGTTCAAACAGACCAACCCATAAAGCAGCTGCTGGGACGGCCAAACATGGCCGGTTGAATGTTCAAATGGTCGCTTGAACTATCCTAATTTAACATCCAGTATGAAGCCAGGAAAGCCCTCAAGGCCCAGGCTCTGGCCGACTTCGTCGCAGAAATGACGTTCGCAGACTCCCCCGCCAGCAAAGCGCGCAAATGGACCATTTTCGTGGACGGTGCCTCCAGCTCGGCAGGAAGCGGTGTGGGCATCATACTGGAAAGCAACAAAGGAATCATCTTCGAAGTGTGGCTCACCCTGTCCTTCCCCACCTCTAACAACCAGGCTGAGTACGAAGCCTTCTTCGCTGGATTACGTCTAGCCGAGGACCTGGGTGTAGCGCGGTTTTTGTGGTTTCGAATCACTATCGCTTTGGTACTACAGTTCGATTCATTTTTTATCTTGTTGAGCTGATTAAGGAAGGGAAATAGATGTCTCTAATTAACCCTGCTTGCATACTGAGGTTACACAGTCAAAACTGTTGGCTTACAGATGCTATCAAAAGGGGGGTCTGTTTTGGGGTTATTTGCTTAAAAATAGTGTCTAGACTATTGGCTAGGTTTTCGCTAAGGTGTTAGATCATATGCTTTTGATGGATGTATGAAGGTACAAGATTTTGGGTTTTTTTTATTAGTATGCTCGCTAAGATTTTTGCAATCTTATGCCTACGTATTCCCAAAACAAGGAAATCAGAGCGATCGTAGTTCCTCCTATTCCATGGAAGGAAAAAGGTTGTTTTGGTGTCTTGTTCAAAGCCCAAGACATGAAGCTAAAGGTGGTTTGTATCTTGTTCAAAGCCCAAGATGTGAAGCTAAAGGGTTTTGGATGAGAGAGAATTTATCATCTCTAAAGAGGAGTTGTTGATGTTTGTATGCTGTGAGCAAGGCACAAACTTGATGCTAAAAGGTTGATTGACTCAACCAGGGGTTTCTTTATACAAAGCCTAAGAGGAGGCTAGAAGTTTGACTTTTCCGGGGAAAATGTTCTTTCTGTCTTGTACAACGCCCAAGATTGAGGCTAAAAGGGATTTTGACTCTGTTGGAGAGAATGTATCTTGTATAAAGCCCAAGATGGAGGCTGAACTGAGTTTGACTCAACAAGAGAGTGCTGGTATGTGTCTTGTACAAAACTCGAGACAGAGGCTAAACAGGCTGACTCAACAAGAGAGTCTTGAACAGGTGATTGACTCAACAAGAGAGTCTGAAGTTTGTTTGACTCAACAAGAGAGTCTTTTATACTCAACAAGAGAGTGATTTATATGTCTTGTACAAAGCCCAAGACGGGGGCTAAAAGTGGTTGACTCAACAAGAGAGTGATTTATATGCCTTGTACAAAGCCCAAGACGGAGGCTAAAAGAAGATTGACTAAGCAAGAGAGTCTTTTATACTCAACGAGAGAGTGTTTTATATGTCTTGTACCAAGCCCAAGACGGAGGCTAAAAGGAGATTGACTCAACAAGAGAGTCTTTTATACTCAACAAGAGAGTGATTTGCTATCTCGTACGAAGCCCGAGATTGAGGCTAAAAAAGGTTGACTCAATAAGAGAGTCTTTTATACTCAATAAGAGAGTGATTTGTTGTCTCGTACGAAGCCCGAGATTGAGGCTAAAAAAAGTTGACTCAACAAGAGAGTCTTTTATACTCAACAAGAGAGTGTTTTTATATGTCTTGTACAAAGCCCAAGACGGAGGCTAAAAGTGGTTGACTCAACAAAAGAGTCTGAGAAGGTTAGCTCCACTGGGGAGAATCATTTGCACAAAGCCCAAGAGGAGGCTAACTTGCTACTGAGGATTATTTAGATCCTGAAGCCGGTCCAAGTGTGGGGAACTCTCATGAGAGAGACCGGGTTTCTGCAGGAGCTTGATCCAGGGTGATCGGTGTTTTTCCCTATGTTTGGAAGGAACTTGAGAATGTCTTTGAGACTCAAGAGGTTTAGATTGTCCAAGTCTAGAGTTTTATCTTTTATATGATGCCCAAGAGGAGGCACGAGCATTAAGGGATGAGTATCAACCCTACAATGGCCGGAATTTTGACGCGGGAAGGACTGCTCTAGCAAAGGATGACTAAGTTCTGTCTTATACCTTTAAGAGGTTGTCAAGGTCCTTGTATTAAGCCTAAGAGAAGGCATGAGAACTTCTAAGAAGCCGAAGGGTCCTTGTACAATGCCCAAGAGGAGGCGGGGATGCTTTTAGGAAGCCTGTGGGTCCCCAAACCAAGAGAAATTTAAGAAATGCAATTCACCGAAAAGAGATCATTCCAGGAAAGTTCAAGAATTTGGAAGGAAGTCAAGAGATGCCATTCACGGAGAAAAGATCATCTCTGGGGAGTTAGAGTTTCTTTGACAATTTTTAAGGGTGACAATCTGAGAAAAGGTTCACCGAGAATACTACCTTTCTATTTGCTCCATATTGTTTAACCCCAAGAGAAGGGAAGACTGTATCTGGAATCCTACGGGGGATCTAGTTTTGTTTGTATTTAAGAGTGACCAACAAGGCTTTACCTAGTGCTAGACGTAGTTGCCGGGGAGAACTCTAAATAACTATACTAGTATTACACAGTGGATATGTGACAAGTATATAAAAGGATTTGAAAGAAGACTTACAGTGAAACAGCCCCACAATACAGTTATATACATATGAGAGCGGTAAATAAAAGCAGATAAACACTTACCCGTTGTAGAGCTTCCATGTTGTTTGGTTAGTTGTTCAACAAAGAAAGTTTTGATAACAACATATATTTGAATTCAAAATCAAAGGAGAAAGTGCTTTGAAAAGATTGTTGGGGCTTACAGCTCAAGGAGAGGCCCAAGTTTTAATGATGATCGCACCGTTGTTTTGAAAAATGTACAGAGGGACTTATACAATATGTGAGGCCCACACCATTTTGGTTTCAAAAAAGGGTTGCGTCTTACACTCTGTTAGAGACCCAAAGATTTATTTTTGTACAAGAGATGGGACTTACAACTCAAGGAGAAGCCCAGGGTTATTTGTTTGGTAACGGAAATCGCGCCGAGGTTTTTGAAAACACAGTGGGTCTTATACAATATCTGAGGCCCAAATCATTTTGGTTTCAAAAAGGGGTTGGGTCTTACACTCTATTAGAGGCCCAAAGATTTAATGAAAATAAATAGGGCTTATAACACAAGGGTAGGCCCAGATGATTTAATTTTTGAACTGGCGATTGCGCCGAGATTTTTCTTTTAATGCAGAGGGACTTATACAATATCTGAGGCCCAAAATTGTTTTGGTTAAAAGGGGATTGGGTCTTACACTCTACTAGAGGCCCAAAGAAATTTAAAGAAAAGAAATGGGGCTTATAACACGAGGGTAGGCCCAATTGGTTTTGTTAAAAAGGCGACGATCGCGTCGTTGTTTTTGAAAATACAGTGGGACTTATACAATGACTGAGGCCCAAAATGGGGGTGTATTTACAAAGGGGATGGGTCTTACACTTTAATAGAGGCCCATGAGTGTTTGAAAATGATTGATGAGAGTGGAATCAACCAAAATCCTAATTTCATCATTTTTTAAAGTAATTATTCAAAGAAAATTAATTAAAATGATAAAGATACCAAATAAGTTGAAATAAACAACTTGTGATTTTTGGTTAAGGTATGAAAAATGAGGTTTTAACTACAAGATGAATTAAAACTCATTTGGTTTTGATTTTTCAAGATGAATATTCACTTTTAAAATGTTTAAAAATGATTAAAAATGAATTTATTCAAGAAAATACCAACTATATTAAATAAATAATATAAATTTTATTTTTTTATAGAATAAAATATTTCAATATTTTTGTATTTTTTGCAACAAGAACCAATAAAAAATAATTAAAATTGAGGGAGTTATTAATTTTTCAAATCATTAAAAATAATAAGAAAAATGACAAAAATATGAAAAAGTGGTAAAAAAGAGGATCTGGGGCGAGGGGGATTCGAACCCCAGACCTCTTGTGTGCAGTGCGCGCCCTCTACCACTGGGATGGTGATACATCCGTGTATCAAACCCTAACCACAAATATACAAGGCTTGCCTTGTATTTGGCCTGGCCAAGGCAAGGTTTTGGCCAAAAACGTGAAGCTTGTAACTTTCTCATTTCTCCATGGATTGGGACAAAATTTAGGTCCATCCTGCCTAGAATTTCACAATGAATCCAATGGTGGTGGTATTTTTTTCAGATGAGGTCCCTATTTTAAAACCCGATAGTGGTTTTGAAATAGGCCTCCATTTGCATTTTCTGTGCTACCTCATGGTACATGCATGAATTACATGATGAATTGGTCCAAACACAACATATATAACATGTATGAGATGTGTATGATCAGTGGACTTCAAAGCAATGCATATTTCTAAGAGTTCAAGTTGAGATGCTTACCCCTTTAGGAGCTTTTTGGGCAATCTGTCATGGGCTTTGTTTCAGAAATGTTTTGATGCTTTGAACACCCTCAAATGATCCCTTAGAAGCTTTTAGGATGATTGGAATCAGCTGGAAACCTCGGGAATGGAAATTGGCCCTTTCTTGCAAAAGGGGCAAAAGTGACCAAAATAACAACTCTTTCAAATGGTGTTCCAGATGTGGGGAACCATTTGGGACAGTTCAAGGATGATATTTGGAGTGTATTTGAGGTTTTATCTGGTTTTGAAAGTCACTTAATCAAGACATGGCTTGAAAAATGCAAAAAAGTCCTATTTTGAGGTTTTGAGTGGGGACTTTGTGATTTTGGTGTTACAGGTCACTTGTGAGAGTTTGGACAGCTTAGATATAACATATTGGATGTGTTTGGATCATGAGCTATGATGGAATTGCTCTCTAACTCAAAAACTCAGAGTTACCTTGCTAAAGAAGGCATTTTTTCCTAGAGAAAGAGATTTTGAGGAAAGCAAGTGTTGTAGTGCTTTGGTGTACTTAAACTGAGCACAAATGAGCTCTATTTATAGTAGAGCAAGTTTGTTTTGGCTACAATAGTGAATGGAAAATGCTGCAGAGGTTTGACAAATGTTGATCAATAGGAATCCAAGTCTTCTCTAGCCATTGACTAGAGGTTAGAGCACAGGTCTTTGGTTCCCTAGTCCCGAGATCATCCTTGACTCATTTAGTTGGAAATGGCTCTGTTCATGCCACCTTGGTGCATCCATTGAATGCTCCAAAACAAAATTGGAGTCTTGTCCCCTCTTTAGGGTTTTCTAGGTTTGACATGCTATTTTTTGTTCCAAAGACTTGGGAGGCTTATGGATCAATGTTTGTTCCTCCTTGGTCTCTCCCTGAGGTGTTCAGATGGATAGACTTGTTTGTCATTTGCACAATTTGCTCAAATCGAGCAAAATGCACAAATCTGCCTAGTTATGACAGTTGCAGCAAGGCATATTGCCACTGTCATAACTCTTAGCTCAAATGGAATTTTATGGGGTTCTTGGCCATTTTGGAAAGCTCTCATATGATACAACACATGTGTGATCATAGTTTGTCTTGACACTTTTTGGATCCAAGTGAAAAATGGCCCTACATTTTGGAAAAAGTGAAACAGATTCTGACTTAGTGAAAATTTCACGAAGTGTTGGAAAAAGTGACATTTCTTATTTTCAACCATTTTGATCCAACCATAACTCAAAATCCATGATGAATTGGAATGAGGTGTAGTTGAAACTTTTAAAGTATGCCATGAGAGCTACAAATCCATCTTTGGATCAGCCCAAATGGTTACTTGGATCTCAAGTTATGATCCTTGAAAGTTGGTACCCTAGCCACTTTGTTCCATAACTTAGAAAATTTCTAAGTTTTTTTATGGTTACCCCTTTTGCAAGTTATCCCACTTTTCTAGATTTTTCTTGATGAATGACGATTCCAATCACACATTAACATCATTTTAGGGTTAGGGAACCATAATTGATCAAAAAATCAAAAAGTCAAACTTTGACTTTTGGGCACAGTTGACTTTTTATTAGATGAATTCCAAACTGTGTGATCCTCTATGAAATCAAGTCCTTGACCTAAATAAAACTTGATGGATTGATTTCATAGGTGTTATAGGGTGTATTGAATCATGTCCCAGGGTTTGGGAGCATGTCCTGGTCAAAAGTCAAAGGCACAATTGACTTTTCTCGCGAAACCCTAATTGTGGTTCTAATGAACTTGAAACTTGTGAATCAAGCTTCTTGGATATTTCCATTGTTGCAAATGGATAAATGTGGTGTATTAGGGACCCTTAAATCATGTCTTGAGGTCTTGACTCATGTTTTGTCCCAAAAGTCAACTTAGGGGTGAATTAGGTCAAGAAACCCTAATTCCTGATTTTTTATGAATGCATCCCCTTAGGCTAAATTGACTTTGATGATTGGGTTTATGAGGTCCCTTAGAGTATTTTAAGTTATGCTTTGAAGCAATGGCTCATGCCCAGAGGAAAAATTCCATCTGGAGGCCTTAGTCGATCAAAATCCTAATTTGGTGACACTGGCGATCTTGAGGCTTGATCCACTTGGAATGTTGCAGCCTTATGCTTGATCCTTGATGTGGGAGTCCTCTTGATCTATTGGGGATGTTTGAGAGGTTTAGACAAGTTGAAGATCATGTCATTTCTTGATTTATCCTTTGCCTAAAAGCTCTGAGAGGGCTTGAAACCCTATGTTTGATTGTAGTGGATGCTCACCCATATTTAGGGAGACTAATGAGGCATAAAGGTACATCCATATTATGATGATGATTTGCACAATGATGGGAAATCTTAGTGGTCAAAATTTGGGGTATGACAGATGCCCCTATTTAATCTTCATGGACCCGAAGGTGTGAATGGCGAAGGTATTCGGGCATTTGGGGTGCAAGATGATTAAATATCGGAATACCCAAAATTTTGATGGTGGTTATGAATGGTAGCTTACGCATTCATCTTTTTTTGCTAAGCGATGATGCTTAAAAAAGATAAAACTTCCCCTCGATCCTGGTTTCCTACCCAGGAACTGGTCTAAGTTTTCTTTTGAGATGAACTTCTCCTCGATCCTGGTTTCCTACCAAGGAACTGGTCTCAGTTTCTAATACAAACTTCCCCTCGATCTGGGTTTCCTAATAAGGAACTGGTCTAACTTTTCTTTTGGACTAAACGTCCCCTCGATCCTGGTTTTCAGCCATGGAACTGGTCTAAGTTTCTGATAGAAACTTCCCCTCGATCCTGGTTTCCTACCAAGGATTTGGTTTTAGTTTCTTTTGTCTATAAACTTTATTAACAAGGGACGCTATTAGTAGTGGTTTTCCTCAAACTTCTCGCCGAATTTTCCTGGGGAGATGCCATTTGATGGGAAAAAGTTTTGATGTCAGACTTGCCGGGGAACCTATTTGTCTGAGTCGTAGAGGTGTACAAACTTCTCTATGGGAGACGCCATTTGTTGACTCCACTGGGGAAAACGAGTCTCTTGAGAGACTGTTTCTTGCTTGGGGATATTACATCATACTTTTCCTCGAGATCTTCTCGGAGGAAATGCCATGTGACGTCATCCAATTTGGGAGGTGCTGATGACCTTTTCGTCAGCGAACTTTCTGAAGAAGAACTGTTGTATTGTAGAATCTCTTATTAAGAGGCTTTCTCTAGGGATCTTCCTTAATCCGGGAAAGCGACAATATCATCTTCAATGGCGAAGAGTGACGTTTGTCAAGAGTTTTCTTGCTTTTCAGAGGTTCAAGTTATCAAAGTGGTCAAAGAACCACCTTCAATCCAGAAATAAACTGGAGGAGAGGTTGTTCAGACACGACGTTTCCTAACAAGGAAAGAACTGACAACTCAATTGACAAGAGGACTTTTATTACTAGGGGTAAGACCGACTAGCATGGTAGTGATGCAATATGAACATGTATGAATCAATAATGCATGATGTATGTATGTATATGCTGATGAAACTGACACGACATACAGACTAATGGATGAACATGACTGGATACTCGGCCACTGCGGGGAATGAAGAGGTACCACCGGGTTCAAAATAGCAATTATGCCTTGCTTAGGAGAGATAGTCCCTGCGGGGAACAACCGTTGGTCGGGCTTAGGAGATAAGAACTTTGCCGGGGATGTCGGATGGAATATTTGCATCCGACATAGCTGATCCTTCATTCAGGTGCACTGGTTTAGAAGGAGTACCCTGATTCTGCACTTTGAAGCTCGATTACTTATGGAGAAGCGATCGATGTTCTTTCAATGTTCAACAGTCAAAAGAAATTGCCATCTTTATTTTAAAAGCAGAAAAAGTTGACAAGTAAATTCATTTTTGTTTTATTTCAAGAATCGTTGATCATGTTAAAATGTCATTCTATAAAGCTAAAACAAATGAGAATTGCAAACAAAAGCACTAGGGCTCAAATTTTATTGATAGGATGGAAATCAGCCAAGCGTGTGATTCCATAGAGCATTTACAAAGTTTAGAAAATGGTAATTTAAGGGAAAAGGGCTACATTGAAATATAACAACCACTATCCTTCTACCAACTTTGAATTCTGGACATCCTGAGCTTCTGTCGAAGATGACCTTGACTGGAGTTTTCCTGACGGATGGTGTAATTGCCGCTGAGGGATTTGCCCCTTTGTTGGACGTAGTTACTTGCCATTATCCCTAACTTTTGCCTGGATTGTACTTTTGAAATTTCCAATCCATCGGGATGATTTTTAATTATGTCTCTAATTTTTGCCTGGACCGCCCTTTCGGGTTTTCGGTCCACCGAGACGATTTTTTTTTTATTTAGGCGAAGTATTTCTTGACTACGTCAACATTTGTGGGGTAGGAAAATTCCTCTCCATCCATGGTTGCAAGTCTCAAGGCACCGCCCGAAAAGGCTTTCTTGACCACATAGAGGCTGTCATAATTCGGAGTCCATTTGCCCCGAGAATCAGTGAAAAATGATTGTATTTTCTTGAGCACAAGGTCTCCTTTCCTGAAGACGCGAGGTCGGGCCTTTTTGTCGAACGCCTTCTTCATTCTTTGTTGATACAACTAACCGTGGCACAAAGCTATTATTCGCTTCTCTTCGATCAAATTCAGCTCATCGTGTCGACTTTGAGACCAGTCGGCCTCTATTAGCTTAGCTTCCATCAATACCCGGATTGATGGGATCTCCACCTCTATGGGGAGCACTGCTTCCATGCCATATACTAGAGACAAAGGGGTTGCCCCTATTGAAGTGCGGACAGATGTGCGATAACCGTGAAGAGCAAAGGGTAGCATCTCATGCCAATCTTTGTAGGTTACAACCATCTTCTGAACAATCTTCTTAATGTTCTTGTTAGCCGCTTCTACCGTCCCGTTCATCTTGGGTCGGTAGGGAGATGAGTTATGGTGTTCGATCTTGAACTCAGCGTACAACTCTTTCATCATCTTATTGTTCAAGTTAGATCCATTATCAGTAATGATCTAGCTTGGAACACCATAACGGCAGATGAGATTGTTTTTGATAAATCGGACCACGACTTGTCGTGTTACATTGGCGTATGACGCTACTTCGATCCACTTGGTGAAGTAGTCAATGGCTACCAGGATGAACCGATGTCCATTTGAAGCCTTGGGTTCGATTATGCCAATCATGTCGATTCCCCATATAGAAAAAGGCCATGGGGAAGAAAGAACTTTGAGATGCGTTGGCGGTACATGGATTTTGTCCGAGTATATCTGAAACTTGTGACACTTCCTCATATACTTGTAGCAGTCGGATTCCATGGTCAACTAGTAGTACCCTGCTCTTAGGATTTTTCTCGCCATTGTGTGTCCATTGGCATAAGTGCCAAAGGATCCTTCGTGAATCTCTTTTATCAGCATGCTTGCTTTTGGTCTGTCTACACATCGGAGCAAGACCATGTCAAAGTTTCTCATATAGAGTGTATCACTACTCAGGAAGAAGTTGCCTGCCAATCTTCTGAGAGTCTTTCTATCTTTTCTGGATGCCCTAGGTGGGTACTCTTATTTCTGAAGGAAGCATTTGATATCGTGGTACCAAGGTTTGTCGTCTGTGACTGCTTCGATCGTGAAGATGTAAGCAGACCGTTCAAGGCGCATTATATCAATCTTAGGTAAGTCGTTCCATTGACCTATGCTAATCATGGAAGAGAGAGTGGCTAATGCATCAGCCATGTGATTCTCTTCACGAGGGATATGATGAAACTCGATTTTGTTGAAGAATGGTAACAACCTTCTCGCATAGTCTTTGTAAGGAATCAGTCCTGATTGGTATGAGTTCTAATCTCCTTTGATCTGGTTGATAACCAGGGCTGAATCGCCATATACATCAAAGTTTTTGATCCTTAAGTCGATCGCTTCTTCGAGACCCATGATACAAGCTTCGTATTCGGCCTCGTTGTTTGTACACTTGAACTTCAGTTGGGCGGTGAAAGGAATGTGGGTACCCTGAGGTGTTATGATAATTGCCCCAATTCCATTTCCATAATGATTGACAGCTCCGTCAAAGATTAGTCCCCATTGGGAACCTGGTTCTGGCCCTTCACTGGGTAGCGGTTCATCACAATCTTTCATCTTTAGATACATAACATCTTCGTCCGGGAAGTCAAACCCGACTGATTCTTGATCGTCAATCGGTTGATGAGCCAAATGATCGACTAAAACACTTCCCTTAACGGCTTTCTGAGCGTGGTACTTGATGTCGTATTCTGATAACAACATCTGCCAACGAGCAATCCTTCCCGTGAGAGCAGGTTTTTCAAAGACGTACTTGATCAGATCCATTTCTGAGATTAACCAAGTAGTGTGACGAATCATATACTGGCGAAGACGTTTGGCTGCCCAAGCCAGAGCACAGCAAGTTTTCTCAAGCATAGTATACCGAGTTTCACAGTCCGTAAACTTCTTGCTCAAATAGTAAATGACAGACTCTTTCCTTTTTGTTTCGTCTTGTTGGCCAAGTACACAACCCATGGAGTCTTCCAAGACTGTTAAGTAAATGATCAGTGGTCTTGTGGGTTCAAAAGGTATTCCTTGATACTGTCGAAGGCGGTTTGGCAATCTTCTATCCAAATGCAGTCCTGATTCTTTTTGAGTAACTTGAAAATTGGCGCACACGTCGCGGTCATGAGGAATATGAATCTGGAGATGTAGTTCAAACGTCCCAGGAATCCACTAACTTGTTTTTCAGTCTTTGGAGAAGGCATTTCTTGAATGGCCTTGACCTTGTCAGGATCAACCTCAATTTCTTTCTGGCTGACGATGAACCCTAAAAGTTTCCCTGAACGGACACCAAATGTGCACTTATTGGGATTCAAGCAGAGTCTGTACTTTCTCAGCCGCTCGAATAGTTTTGACAGGTGGGTCACATGCTCCCCCTCTGTTTTAGATCTGGCAATCATATCATCGACATATACCTCGATTTCTTTATGTATCATGTCATGAAACAGAGTAGTCATGGCCCGTTGATAGGATGCCCTGGCGTTCTTCAAACCGAACGGCATTACCTTGTAACAACAAGTGCCCCATGGGGTAATGAATGAAGTTTTCTCCATGTCTTTCGGCGCCATTTTTATCTGATTATAGCCCGAGAATCCATCCATGAAGGAGAAGACTTTGAACTTCGTTGTACTGTCTACCAGTATGTCAATGTGTGGTAAAGAAAGTCGTCCTTTGGACTAGCCTTGTTTAGATCTCTGTAATCCACACACATTCTGACCTTTCCGTCCTTTTTTGGAACTGGTACGATGTTGGCTAACCATTGAGTATATTCTGATGTGGCGAGGAAACCTGCGTCAATTTGTTTTTGTACTTCCTCTTTGATTTTGATGGCCATGTCTGGGTGAGTCCGTCTTAACCTCTGTTTTAGTGGCGGACATTCTGATCTCAACGGTAGATGATGTTCCACGATGCTGGTATCCAACCCTGGCATATCCTAATAGGACCAAGCGAATACATCGGGAAACTCTTTGAGAAGCTTTGTCAAACTTTCTTTGACAGTTGACCAGAGAAGTGCCCCAATCCTGACCTCTTTTCTTTCTTCCACTGAGCCCAAGTTTCCTCTTGTCTTAGTAATCGGGAGATCTCCTATAGAATTTCTTTGTCATCTTCTTCTTCAGCCTCAAATACCAAGAATTCAAAGTTGGGAGAAGGCATCAGATCGTACGTTTCAATGGGGTTTAAAACAAGCAATCTGCATGACGTGATGATTGTTTTTAGAAGAGATAGAGAGAAATGCAAGAGTGTGTGCAGTGTTTTTCTGAAAACTGCTTGTTTTTATTTGTTGGTTTTTTAGGATTACCATTTTCTGAAAAAGCGAAAAGAGAAAACAACAATAAATGCGGAAATTACAGAACGACGTTTATTTTATTTATGATCTTGTCGATTCTTGAAACTATAGCCCTATAAAACAAAACTTTGTCGTTTTGGGCGAAGCAAAGAGGGATATTTACAGAAAGTGAGCCCTATCAAAACATCTGTTTCACCTGGGCAGGGTGAAAGGTTAAAACAAAGATGGCCATTACTTTGACTTATGAACAATCTTCGGAACATCGACTGCAACCCATTGGCGGCGAACTCCTCGGTGAACCACAAAGTCTGGTACCTTCCTTGATTTGTCTTCAGAAATAACGCTAACTTCTAGCGGAGCAGGATCATTGGAATCTGTCTCCCAGGCAGAGTTGTCGTAGGAGGATTCCTCAGTTGTATTTTACATAGTATTTGTGCTCTCAGGTATATCTCCCCATCCAGTTGGCTGGATGTCCTTGAGCCTGATACAAGAGCTTTCAGGAGTGGTATACTTGACCATAAAGTAGTATTTACCACTTGGTTGTCCCAGGGTGTCCCACACTTCTTTGGAACTGGAGGAGTCATCCCTTTCGATGACGTTGACCTCGGGGAAAGCATAGTTAATGAATTCTAGTCCTGTAAACTTTGCAAATTCATCGTCGTGCTGGATATTTTCAGAATGCCCTGAGTGTTGATCCCATGACATGGTGGGGACGCAGGTATTGTTTTTGATGATGCTGAGCTGATAAGCATTGCTGGGCTGATTCTCTATCCCCGTGTCTCCTGGGTACAGCTGCCACATAGGCAGGCCATCCATCGGGCCATAATAGTCGTGGTCAAAGTTGTATTTCATCGGAGTGTCCTCCTCTAATGAATTTGGTGGAGCACGGCATCCTTCCGGATCATAATCTCCATATATCATCTTGACATCTGACCTTGGTTTAAATCTCGGACTTTGTGCGGGATAGCAAAATGACGTAGGCACCCCTTCCTGAGACATATAACCGTCCTCGTTAAGATAGGACTTCCACTCTTCATCTATATTGGAGGGATCTCCCTCGTTGATGGTATGTACTTCTTGAGACACCGGGTGAAGGAAACCTCCACTATGGAAGAAGTCCTGAATGGGATGAAAACTTTCAGTTTTAGTAGTCTGGGTACAGGTTAAGGAAAATCCAAGACCTTTCTTTGTATTGTTATTCGTAGGAATGACAAGCTGTCCCCATCCTTTTGCGTTGTTACTCTCGATTACTTTGAGAGCATCTTTGTATGAGGAAATCGATGTTCCTTTTTCTGAATGATTCTCACTGCTCACCAAAAGCGCTTGGAACTGAGTTCCAACAACCTCTTCTAGTTCTACACAAGTGGACAACGATAGGTTACTCACGATCAATGCCTGCTCTCCACAGACCGTGACGAGTTGGTCATTCTTGACGAACTTCAGCTTTTGGTGAAGTGTCGAAGTGACTACCCCAGCCTGGTGTATCCAAGGTCTCCCTAACAAACAGCTGTATGTTGCTCAGATGTCCATGACCTGGAAAGTGACTTGGAAAGTGTGAGGACCGATAGTTATGGGAAGGTTGACTACGCCGATAACTGTTTTTCTGGACCCGTCAAATGCTTTGACGATGACCTCACTGCCTCTCATCGGAGATCCTTTGAATGATAGTCGCATTAGGGTGGACTTCGGCATAACGTTGAGAGTCGATCCGGTATCTACCAGTACGCTGGCTAAAACATCGTCCTGGCAGTTGACTGTGATATTGAGCGCCATGTTGTGACTTGGGCCCTCTTCCAGCAATTCCTCATCACTAAACCCCAAGTTTTTGCAGGAATTGATGTTAGAGACGATGTTATCGAATTGCCTTATTGACACATCCTGTTCCACAAAGGCCTATTCTAAGACTTTCTGTAGAGCCTCTCTGTGGGCTTCAGAACTGAGTAAGAGAGATAACACAGAGATCTTTGAAGGAGTTTGTAACAGCTGATCAACAATGTTGTATTCACTCCTTTGGATGAGCTTCAGCATCTCATCATCGTTCTTTGAAAGGTCGGGATCACCAGATTGACCGAATGGTGGATTAGGAACTTCTGTTTGCGGTTCATTTTCTCTGTTAGGTTCTCCAACTCCTTTGTTGAAGATTCGACCGCTCCGTGTTACTCGACTGATGTCTGCAATATTCACGACGGAGGGTAATGGAATTTCCTTTCCATTCTCAATTGTTGTTGCACCGTATTTGTAAGGGATAGCCTTAGTTAATTTATACAGTAGTGGTCCTGGCAGATAGATAACTACAGGAGCCTTCTGATTTTTCTGACTGTCGTAGGTAACTTCAATCAGTTCCTAGTTAAGAACCTTCGATTCGTCAAGTAGAGGGATGATGGTACAAACATCTTTGGTCCTTTCGTGATCAGAGATCACAACAAAATCCTTAATCTTATCAGTGAAATAGTCTGGTATCCAGTTGATTGATCTAGAACTTGGGCATGGTCGAATCTCTTTATGGTCCAACTGACTCTGGAGGGCTAATCGCACGAGGTAACATCCTTGGTTATTTTTCGAGCAGACTCTACAGCGCTCGTAGTTGTGCGGTGGCACCTGGCCACGTCCGATTTGAATGTAGTGCAACCTCACTAGATCTGTTTCCATTGATCGAACATCCTGACTTTGATGCCTAGTAGGGTTCCCATTAACCACACTGATTTGTTGCGTGTCTTCATCCATATAGATCGGAAGCCACCAGTGGTTTAACAAGTGTTGCAAAGTTCTTTGCACGAGAGCGCACCCTTGGTTACTCTCATGGCATACTGTACAGTTCTGATAATTATGCGAAGTCAGAAACCCGAACTGGACTTGTGTAGCATGTAACTCCACCAAGCTGGTATTCATCAAGCGAATATCAAAGATTTGAATCATATTTACTTTATACTGATTTCCATCACGGTAATCCTGAATCCATCCAAGATCCATCTGACGCTGGAGGGCCTCTTGTACAAAAGAGCATCCCTGTTTGTTTACCGAGCAAGTCAGACAGGAATTGTAATCATGTCGTGGCAGATTATGGTACTGGCTTTGCCTTGAGTGCATTGCCACCAAGTTGACATTCATTGCCAGAATATTGTGATTCTGAATGATGTTGGAATTCGTATAAGTCATGTTGACCCCACGAACTCGGTGCTCTTGGATCCATCCGAGATCCAATTGTTCCTGTAGAGCTGATTGCACCACAGAACATCCTTGATTGTTCTTAGAGCATATATCACACTGGTGATAGTTATGGGGTGGCACATGGTCATATCTACTCTGTCTACAATGCATCTTGACCAAGTTGGCCCTTAATAAGAGTACATCATGAATTTGATAGCTGCTACTAGACCCTCCTTCTATCAAATTTACCACAGCTTTCTCGTGTTGAGGTAGCGGGTTCGTGAGAACATTCAGATTTGTATCCTTGAAAGATAAGACCTCACTCCTAACAAGCTTTTGCACATCAGATTTGAAACTGAGACAATTTTCTATGTTATGCCCTGGTCCTCCTTGATGGTAAGGGTAAGTCTGATCCACTTTGAACCAAAAAGGCGGATTTTCCGGTACTGTAAGAGAAGACCTGGTTTGTACATGCCCCTTGACCAGTAATAATGGAAACAGTTCTGCGTACTATATGGGTATAGGGTAGAACCCTAGTGGTCGCGTTGTACGGTTGTTGTTATATGGAGGACGAGCCTGTTGAAGAGGTTGTTGTGTCCTTTGCTGATATTGATGTTGATTCGGTTGGCTCTGACCAACCTGAGGTTGATACGTAGGAACAGACGCAGAGTTGATAGCAGGAGTTACAGCTGCTACTGGTTGGTATCGTTGCCTTTTCTTCCCGAGAGAGATATTCCCAATATCCTACTCTTTTTTCTTAGGGAGAGCACTACCGTATCGTTTTGTATTACTTGATGATCCAGCATCTTTAACTAAACGTCCTTCTCGGACTGCTTCCTCAAGACGAACTCCCATGCCTACCATTTCGGTAAAGTCACTGGGCGCACTGGCGACCATTCTGTCGTAGTAAAATGAGTTCAAGGTCTTTAAGAAGATCTTTGTCATCTCTTTTTCCTCAAGAGGTGGACAAATCTGGGCGACAATTTCATGCCATCTTTGAGCATATTCCTTAAAGGTTTCCTTGTCCTTTTGTGACATCGATCTGAGTTGATCTCTGTCTGGTGCCATGTCCAGATTATACTTATACTGCTGAACGAAAGCAGCGCCAAGATCTCTGAAAATGCCGATCTTAGTGCAGTTTAAACCCATGTACCACTTGAGTGCGGCACCAGTTAAACTATCCTAAAAGTAGTAAATCAGTAGCTCCTGGTTCTTTTTCTGAGTTGACATTCGCCGAGCGTACATCACCAAATGGCTTTGAGGGCAAGAGTTACTCTTGTAATTTTCAAGTTCGGGCACTTTGAATTTGTTCGGAACTTTCACATTGGGGACCAAACAAAGGTCTGGGGCATCTTTTCCAAATAGATCCTGACCGCGAAGGGCTTGCAACTCTTTCTGCATCTCCAAGAACTGTTCCTGGAACTTATTCATTCTGTCGAACATACTTTCGTTTCCTCCAGAAGGTATCTGTGGAATCTGTCCTTCTGGGACAGTGTGTACCATAGGTGGTTGTGTAGTCATCATGGCAGTGACTCTAGGTCCTTCCCTCTTACAAAGTTTGTAACCTTCAGGAGTTGAGGTCATGCCCCTGGCATCTTCGCTTTCCTGAAGTTTGTAACCTTCAGGCCCAGCGGCTCCGGCCGCGGTTCCCTGATCTTCAGTGATCGGTGGAACATATCCTTCCGGGACATAGTTAATAGGCATGCTCCAGAGACGATCTTTCGGCATCTTATACCTAGGATCATACTTTTCCACTATGGGCGTTGATGTGATCTCTGAGATCACAGTCCTTTGTTGTTGCATCTGAGCTTCTGCTAGAGCTTGCATGTCGTTATGAAGCTTTCTCAGATCCTCTTTTAGAGTGTCGATCTCTTCCCTCAACTCTCTGTTCTCTTCCTCGAGATCATCCATCTTTTTCTGTCGATTGGCCCGAGTATTGTACGAATGAGACAGTTTGACTCTAGAATCGAGACGCAAATGTGAGATTCGTAGGTAAGAGGAATCCGTTACGTGAGAATGATGAATGCAATAATTATATTTTAATTAATTTTTGTTTAATCAAAATAAACTTCAACAAGTGGATTGCAAATATCAAACAGTGGGGAAACCCCGTTTTATTGAATTCAAAGATTGCGGAATGGGAATACAGTAATTTACAAAGTGCTGTAAAAGGAAATCTAAACTTATGGGTCCCGAGTCCTCTCTGAGGAGAGCACAGGTGCTGATTCTGGTACTTTCCTTTTCTTTGACCGGGGCTCTTAAGTCGTTGTCGGGTTGTCATTCCTTTGCCAAGTGAAAGGAGCGAGCAAATTCCTTTGGTTATCTTGATTTTCTACAGCATGTTGCTTTAAAATCTCAATCTGAGTGTTTTTATCTTTCAATAGTTGTTGTATTTTCTTACACTCCACATTGAGAATACGGTACCTGTTCTTCCAAGACCTCTTCACCTATTGAACTTTGTTGAGAGTAACTTGAAGTTTTTCCGTATCAGACATAAAGTAAAGGAAGGGGTCCCTTAACGGAAGAACTTCCTGACGAGGGTAAGGCCTCCTTAACTTGAGAGCCCTAGTTTGTACCCAATGGAGATAAGGCTTCACCGAGACACAGTCTGGTTTTCCTAGAGACTATCTTCCTTTCCTATGAACGTGTTTCCAGGCATGCACTATTTTTGTCTTTAATGCCCTGTCATTTTCCCCTTCCCTGAAGAAAAGACCTTCCAGATGAACATTACGCGGGACATGTCTCATCAAGTATTTGAGTTGACGACAAACTAAAACAGGATGATAGTTAATTCCTCCTTTAGTTCCTATAAGGGGTACATTTGGGAAATTTCCACAACAGTCAATGATCCTGATCACGTCATAGATTCGATTGTACCAATCGATGTCAGAGCTGGTAAGAGACATGACTCTCTGCGACCAACATAAAGTATTCTTAGGATCCTAAAATGCAGCAGACATTGGCAAATGGGAAGTGAACCATTTGTACAACAGGGGTACACAGCAGGTGATCATTCCTCCACTGTACAAATTCCTTAAGTGTACCGAATGATAAGCATCTGCGAGCAGGGTCGGTACAGGGTTTCCAATCAGAAAAATCTTAATGGCATTGATATCTACAAAGTTATCGATGTTGGGAAACAAAAATAACCCGTAGGTAAGCAAAACAAAGATGCTTTTGAAAGCGGCCACGTTCCCTATACTAGCGAAGTACAAAGCTTTCTTTATTAAGAACTGGGCTGGAAAACCCTGGATACCACCCTTAATGATCATATGAGTCCTGACTTCTGACTAGTCCAAATAGATTGCTCTTGCAATGGTTTGATCCTTCGGAATCTCTTCCAGTCCAGAAAAGGGAGCTTGATCAGTAATATGTAAATCAGTCAGGTGAGAGTATTCCTCCAGTGTTGGTGCTAGTTGATAATCCGGGAATGTGAAACAGTGATAGACCGGATCGTAGAACTGGTTTAGTGTGGACAAGATTCCTTCAATTTTATGGACCCTTAACAGAGACAGCAGTCCTCCATACTTAGCTCTGAAAGCCTCAGGGTTGGTTATCTTCCTTGCCAAACCTCTTAAATCCTCTAGTTTTGGAACCTTGAAGGTGTACTGGTGAGTTTTCCTTCTACCGAATTCCATTAGCAATCTCTTTTTCTGACATTTGCAATCATTGTCTTAGTTTAACTTGAAAAAGAGAGACTAGAAGAGAAATTTTTCTTTGTTTTTTTTAATGTTTGTTAATGAAATGAATGCATGAATGCAGCACACAAAAACATGGAAAAAACATGGGGTCAAAGGGTCGGTGTCATGAAGTCAAGGCTTTACCCATCCCCAAAGGTTTATACTGGTGATTTTTGTACCTGTCCTCAAAATCACTGACCCCTCTTAGGATAACGACAGCAAACGGATCGCCAGCGAGCTGTAGTATCTTAGAGTAGTCTCAAATGAGGGTAGTATCGTGTGACAATTATTTTCGATAGCTTCCGCACTACAAAATGGTTTCAGTCTACTAAAATCCTCAGCTTCTCGGATAATCCAATGGAACAATCTGCTTTCAACAACCGAAGTCGTATAGGCATTGAATCCGCAAAGGGCATCTCCACTGATTTGATGGTCGACCGGGACCTCTTATCTGGGAGTCACTCCCCGTAAGATTACCCATATAATGCCATCACTTATCTTAGGTGTACACACAATCTTTCCAGATGCGGTATCACACGCATTCTCATTAGCAGAAAAGTAAACACGGATATCAATTAGGAAAAGCAGTATATATATTTGTCCTAACATCCTAGACCTCTAGTCTTATGATCCTATACAGATAATGACTCCTCAGCAGAGTCGCCATTTCTGTGGTACTTGGTGAATTTAAGGCTTTCACCCTAAAAGAGGCTAGAAAGAATGCCTCCCACTGTGGTCGCCATTTTTCTGTAGCGCGGTTTTTGTGGTTTCGAATCACTATCGCTTTGGTACTACAGTTCGATTCATTTTTTATCCTGTTGAGCAGATTAAGGAAAGGAAATAGATGTCTCTAATTAACCCTGCTTGCATATTGAGGTTACACAGTCAAAACTGTTGGCTTACAGATGCTATCAAAAGGGGGGTCTGTTTTGGGGTTATTTGCTTAAAAACAGTGTCTAGACTATTGGCTAGGTTTCCGGTAAGGTGTTAGGTCTGATGCTTTTGATGGATGTATGAAGGTACGAGATTTTGGGTTTTTTTTTATTAGTATGCTCGCTAAGATTTTTGCAATCTTACGCCTACGTATTCCCAAAACAGGGAAATCAGAGCGATCGTAGTTCCTCCTATTCTATGGGAGGAAAAATGTTGTTTTGGTGTCTTGTTCAAAGCCCAAGAGATGAAGCTAAAGGTGGTTTGTATCTTGTTCAAAGCCCAATATGTGAAGCTAAAGGATTTTGGATGAGAGAGAATTTGTCATCTTTAAAGAGGAGTTGTTGATGTTTGTATGCTGTGAGCAAGACACAAACTTGATGCTAAAAGGTTGATTGACTCAACCGGGAGTTTCTTTATACAAAGCCTAAGAGGACGCTAGAAGTTTGACTTTTCTGGGGAAAATGTTCTTTTTGTCTTGTACAACACCCAAGATTGAGGCTAAAAGGGATTTTGACTCCATTGGGGAGAATGTATCTTGTATAAAGCCCAAGATGGAGGCTGAACTGAGTTTGACTCAACAAGAGAGTGCTGGTATGTGTCTTGTACAAAGCCCGAGACGGAGGCTAAAAAGGTTGACTTAACAAGAGAGTCTTAAACAGGTGATTGACTCAACAAGAGAGTCTGAAGTTTGTTTGACTCAACAAGAGAGTGATTTATATGTCTTGTACAAAGCCCAAGATGGAGGCTAAAAGTGGTTAACTCAACAAGAGAGTGATTTATATGTCTTGTACAAAGCCCAAGACGGAGGCTAAAAGGAGATTGACTCAACAAGAGAGTCTTTTATACTCAACAAGAGAGTGTTTTATATGTCTTGTACCAAGCCCAAGACAGAGGCTAAAAGGAGATTGACTCAACAAGAGAGTGATTTGTTGTCTCGTACGAAGCCCGAGATTGAGGCTAAAAAAGGTTGACTCAACAAGAGAGTCTTTTATACTCAACAAGAGAGTGATTTGCTGTCTCGTACGAAGCCCGAGATTGAGGCTAAAAAAGGTTGACTCAACAAGAGAGTCTTTTATACTCAATAAGAGAGTGTTTTTATTTGTCTTATATAAAGCCCAAGACGGAGGCTAAAAGTGGTTGACTCAACAAGAGAGCCTGAGAAGGTTAGCTCCGCTAGAGAGAATCATTTGTACAAAGCCCAAGAGGAGGCTAACTTGCTGCTGAGGATTATTTAGATCCTGAAGCGGGTCCAAGTGTGGGGAACTCTCATGAGAGAGACCGAGTTTCTGCAGGAGCTTGATCCAGGGTGATCGGTGTTTTTTCCTATGTTTAGAAGGAACTTGAGAATGTCTTCGAGACTCAAGAGGTTTAGACTGTCCAAGTCTAGAGTTTTATCTTTTGTATGATGCCCAAGAGGAGGCACGGGCATTAAGGGATGAGTATCAACCCTATAATGGCCAGAGTTTTGATGCGGGAAGGACTGCTCTAGCAAAGGATGACTAAGTTCTGTCTTATACCTTTAATAGGTCGTCATGGTCCTTGTATTAAGCCCAAGAGAAGGCAAGAGAACTTCTAAGAAGCCGAAGGGTCCTTGTACAACGCCCAAGAGGAGGCGGGGATGCTTTTAGGAGGCCTATGGGTCCCCAAACCAAGAGAAATTCAACAAATGCAATTAACTGAGAAGATATCATTCCAGGAAAGTTCAAGAATTTGGAAGAAACTCAAGAGATGCCATTCACGGAGAAAAGATCATCTCTGGGGAGTTAGAGTTTCTTTGACAATTTCTAAGGGTGACAGTCTGAGAAAAAGTTCACCGAGAATACTGCCTTTCACTTTGTTCCATATTGTTTAACCCCAAGAGAAGGGAAGACTATATCTGGAATCCTACGGGGGATCTAGTTTTGTTTGTATTTAAGAGTGGCCAACAAGGCTTTACCTAGTGCTAGACATAGTTGCCGGGGAGAACTCTAAATAACTATACTAGTATTACACAGTGGATATGTGACAAGTATATAAAAGGATGTGAAAGAAGACTTACAGTGAAACAACCCCACAATACAGTTATACACATATGAAAGCGGTAAATGAAAGCGGATAAACACTTACCCATTGTAGAGCTTCCATGTTGTTTGGTTAGTTGTTCAACAAAGAAAGTTTTGATAAAAACATATATTTGAATTCAAGATCAAAGGAGAAAGTGCTTTGAAAATATTGTTGGGGCTTATAGCTCAAAGAGAGGCCCAAGTTTTAACGATGATCGCACCGTTGTTTTGAAAACTGTACAGAAGAACTTATACAATATGTGAGGCCCACACCATTTTGGTTTCAAAAAAGGGTTGGGTCTTACACTCTGTTAGAGGCCCAAAGATTTATTTTTGTACAAGAGATGGGACTTACAACTCAAGGAGAAGCCCAGGGTTATTTGTTTGGCAACGGTGATCGCGCCGAGGTTTTTGAAAACACAGTGGGTCTTATACAATATCTGAGACCCAAATCATTTTGGTTTCAAAAAGGGGTTGTGTCTTACACTCTATTAGAGGCCCAAAGATTTAAATAAAATAAATGGGACTTATAACACGAGGGTAGGCCCAGATGATTTAATTTTTGAACTGGCGATTGCGCCGAGATTTTTCTTTTAACGCAGAGGGACTTATACAATATCTAAGGCCCAAAATTGTTTTGGTTAAAAGGGGATTGGGTCTTACACTCTATTAGAGGCCCAAATAAATTTAAAGAAAAGAAATGGGGCTTATAACACGAGGGTAGGCCCAATTGGTTTTGAAATTCTGGTACAGATGTGTGATGTTAAGGTGCAATGTCACAACATCAAACTCTGTTGCATGAACAAGACAATAAAAACAGAATATGAACACAATCAATTGTTCACCCAGTTCGGTTCAACCAACCTACATCTAGGGGAATACCAATCCAGGAAGGAAGTCCACTATTAGTAGTATCAAATTACAGACTCAACAAACCAGTTGACAATCTACCTAATTTAATCCCTACCCAATGACCCTTCTACCTAAGTCCTCCCTAGGTAAGAGACTCCATCTCACTTCCAATCATCTCGATGATGTCTAGCAGTCAACTACACCGTTACTGCATCAACAGCTTGATTTCCTAAACGTATTCATTCACACACAAAACCTTGGAAGACACACTTCCATGACAATACCTAGACATGACCCTCATGACTAAGAACAATACTTAGAGTTGCTTAACAGCTTCCTCCAAGAACAATACATCTCTTACCTACAGGCTTCGAGATAAACACGATGACCATCCCACAAACCGGGTGGTTCATCAACCAACACAGCCCTTGTAATCTACATGATGGCTGGCTTACTAAAACTAGGTTACAATGCTTCTATTTATAACCTATTTCCCAACTGGATTTGGGCCTTCAAATCATATCAAATCTTCTGTTCCAAATCTCCAAAAGATTCTGCTACTAAATAGATCTTCAATTAAATCCTCAATCAAATCTTCAATTAAATCTTCAATTAAATCTTCAATCATTAACTCTAAATATTCTCCATATCTTTATGCATTAAATTCAGCTCCACATCGTATTTTCAGGATATTATGTATCTTTTAAATCTTCACTATTCAGCTGCAAGATCTTCTCCAAATATCTGATTTGATTTGAATTTAAAACCAGATTTTATCTTCAAATCTTTCAGCCCTAAAAATAGCAACAAGATCTGCTCCACTTATGATTGCACCAGAATATATCTTTACCAAGATATTCGCCTACAATCTCTCACTCTCTTTAGTAGAATATCTCTCCAATAACAGAAACACGCGCAGTCCTAAAAACACAGCAGACTGATGTTCTGGTATAGTGATGTCAAGACATCGCATGTGACATCACTCTTCAGCACTATAACTCTTCAACACCTTAACATTCTGCAATCCACAAACCACACAGATGGTTTTCTGATGTTTTGTCATCTGATGTTATGACATCGGGTTTGACATCAGCACAAAACTGCAACCCTTAAAAACTTAACATAACCAGAATGTTAACTCAACATAACAATGTTGTTAACATAACCAGAATGTTAACTCAACATAACAAGGTTGTTAAAAACTCATGTTGAAACATCAACCATGACATCAACATTGTTTTACCAAAATTCTAGCCAACTACAAGAATTAACAATCTCCCCCTTTGGCTAATTTTGGCTAAAACAATTTCAGCCTACATCAGAACAACTTGCAGCAGAAACGAACACTTTCACATCAGCATAGGGCAAACTCCCCCTCAAACCAAGAACCAGCTCACAGCTGTTCAAACACTCTCCCCCACAACTGCTGCACCATATCAGAAAAGGCTTCAAAACCACACCTTGGCAACCACTAGGCTAACTCTCCCCCTTTTTAGCCATAATTGGACAAACTCTGGACATAGCAGCAAGCACAAAAAAAATTCCAAAGGCAAACTCTGAATCATCCAACCAATATACTCAGAACAAAACCCAGACTCATTAGCTACTACTTTCAATGATCAGCAGAGAAAAGATCAACTCCCCCTATCTAAGATAACCAGTGCACCTTAAATGAATGGAAAACATAAGACTCATCTTCATGTCTTCAAGAGCGCACTCTTTGTTCAACTCACTTGCTGAACGCATTCACTTAGTGCTTAATCACATAATTCCCTCTTAAGTGGTTATCTTCTCATGCTCCAAAACTCACATCTTGCCAAGCTGATCAACTTCTCTCAGGAATGAATTTCTTGATCATAGTCTTCATACATCCACAAATACACTGCCTTTCACTACACTTTAAGTCAAGTCTTCTTACTTTGAATTAAAACCACACACCTAGACAAGTGTGACATCTCCCATCAACAAAGACCCTCACAAAGTAATTCCAACATCTGCACAAATAAAATCGTCCTTCAGACTCCTCCACAGAAGCATGTGCGCATATGATTCAAACAATTGGCTCCACATGGCTAAAACCATTCATGTCCACACCAACACGTCATCCAACAGTCTGATGTCATAACATGTTATCTGACATTATCTCCTCACAAGAGGCAACCAATCTCCACAAGCTTGATCAGCATGCAAGCTTCACAATATATGCACCTTTGCTGCAGAATCCATAGACAATTACTCCCCCTGTCATGGTTAACTAAAGCTCTAGATGGAGATGAACAATTGAGCACACTTGCTGAGCACTTTCACATATTGTACTTTCACTCTTGGAGAACACATTCAATTATCCTGACTGGTATGACACTGCTCACAAACTCCACGAAATCTCAGATTACTTAAAAGCTTTACTGAGATCCAATCTCTTCAAAATTTTCTGATCCAATCACCTCATCTGACACAGTTCCTCTGCCATTATATCCACTAGTGAGGTCTTCAAAAATAGTAGACATGCTTTGCCAGAACATACTACAACAAACCAAGATTAGAATCTCCACATTCTAATCCACAACGTCAGAAACACCTCTTTTGAAATAATACTGGAGCAATCATCTCCTAAATATGACCATTCTCATCAGGCTTCCAATCAATCAATACCTGATCTACTACAGTCTTCTCTACATTCTCCATCCAAGGTAGACCTTCTACTTTATCATTCTCCCGTATGACTATGTAGACGCTCCTTAGGCATAATGTAGGCACCAAGCTCCTGAACCAGAGCATAAACATCCTTCACCAAGGATATCCAACCCAGATAATGTCCCAACACCAAGTTAGAACATCTCCCACACACCAAGACATCATCACCATGATTCTTGATATGCTCCACTTACTGGACTTACTATTGCAGAGTAATCCAAAGACCTAGAGACTTAAACTCTCATCCACCTTCAAGAAGAATAATCTCCTTAAGTCTTCAACTCATCACCCTTTTGCCCAAGAGTAACTTGTTCCAAGACAATCCTCAATAATAACCAGCTGCCACACTATGATTATCTTGATTCTTCGAATCCACTTCTGAGATCAACCAAATGCCACAGTTTGATCACCTCATTCATGAATCCTCATATGAAAAAGCCAACTGCCACAAATTGTCTTCTTCACGTTTGTCAAAACTCTCACAAAGATATCCTGATCTACCCACTAAAATTGATCTTCAAATCACATGTTCCTCTTGCTTACACTTAGAATCTCTAAGTCAGTAATATCTTCTCAAACCACAGCTCCCGCAAACTGTATGAGACAGACCTTTTTGAAGCATCCATAACTTCTATTACAGTAGATCACTTCTATCTTAGCTGATGTGCCACATCACCAGCTGAGACTTCTGATGTTAAGCTAGATGTCAGAACGTTATGACATCCAACTGTTGAATTCAGCTCTTCCTTCTGCCACTCAACAGAACCTCCTCCCTTTGCAGAAACAAATTTCCATGCTCTCATAGACTTGATTCAACAATCAAGTTTGAGTAGACAACCTCCATCCTGCTTAGAAACTCCAAAGACTTCAAACCTACCACATCTGAATCTTCAGAAAATAAGTAGTCCAAGACTACCCCATAGCAATACTAAAGAAAGTCACTTCCCTTAGTAGAGTCGTCAGTAGAAAACCAGAGATAACTGCCACTTATCCTCGACCTTCACAACCAGAGCAAACACCATGCTCCAAACCACTTAGATAAACTGATCCAAGCTGAAACCCTCAAGATTATGAAGTCTTCAACACCACCAATAAAGAGCCATACAGAGAAAAGTATATTCTCAACACTTCAACAGACTTGCACTTTTACATCAGACATATACATAGTCTCCCGTCAATGTATTTTGTCATTAGTTGACAACACATCCTCAAAAGCAGATAAATACTCAACTCCTGTCGAGGTAACCTTTTCACACAACCGCCATCTGCTGATCCAAACCATCACGAAAACCACTTATACCATAAAGCCTTCCAGGTTAGGTCAGTGTCTTGATCTATCACTCCACCCTGAGCAAAGAACTGACTTGATGTTCCAACATCAGTTCTGACATTAGTCTTAATCACAACTCCTAATCATACATAACTCTTGCAGGGAACATAAGAGAGCATATCAGCATCTTTCAAGATTAGACCAACAAAACTGTAGTAACTTGCATAACACACTCTTCCAGAGGCTTCTTCTAATAAGCACAAGGTTCAGACCTTCTAACCAAAGAGTAATAACTACCATCCTTCTGCAGAAACATACCATAGACAGTCTGCTACTTTGAATCCTTTAAGGCACAAAACAAAAAGAGCTCAAGCAAACACCAATTGACCACTGGCTGAATTACCCTGCTACTGCACACCAACTCTTGGATGCCTTTTCCCTTCACTTCAACCAGCTCCTGCTGAACAGCATCTCAACAATTGTTCAACTTCACAGCTTCCGTGATCCTTCTAAGTAGCTACATTCTAATAGGTCTTGACTTAGCATTTACCATAAACTGCTAATGTGAAGCACGATGTCGAGACATCCGAATTGACATATTAAGCCCAACTTCCACCAATAAGCTTAAGAGATGACTGATCAAGATCTTCACTCCCGCATGAAAGATTTGACAGTGATACTCTTTTGCTTTGTCTCCACCCTATTCACCTTTTGATCACTTATTTCCCAAAACACAGATAAGAGATAATCCCCATGCAAACTGCAACATCATAGAATATCCTGCTGAGGAGACCAAACCCTAATATATTTCCAAGAGCATACCTTCCTAGAATCTCACCACCAGAGATACAAGAACCAGTCAGGGTTACATCAGATACCATGCAGCGGAACACACAACACCTCCTCAACAACCTTCAGGCACTACTCAATAATCCTTGCATACCATCACCTTAAACCAAGTGCCAACAAATCAAACTCATAACAGCAGTTCTCCTGAGATCAACAGACAAGTCCAATACATACTCTGTCCTGAATAGTTCATCCTCCACTTCAAGGGACCATTCAAACAACAATATGAACTTCTCCATGTTCAAACACCTTTTCAGTAGATACCACCTACCTTGCCCATGAACCAGAAAGTATCTTCCCTAGATCTCATCCAGAAACAGACAGGATGCCTGCTCTGATACCAATTGAAATTCTGGTACAGATGTGTGATGTTAAGGTGCAATGTCACAACATCAAACTCTGTTGCATGAACAAGACAATAAAAACAGAATATGAACACAATTAATTGTTCACCCAGTTCGGTTCAACCAACCTACATCTGGGGGCATACCAAGCCAGGAAGGAAGTCCACTATTAGTAGTATCAAATTACAGACTCAACAGACCAGTTGACAATCTACCTAATTTAATCCCTACCCAATGACCCTTCTACCTAAGTCCTCCCTAGGTAAGAGACTCCATCTCACTTCCAATCATCTCGATGATGTCTAGCAGTCAACTACACCGTTACTGCATCAACAGCTTGATTTCCTAAACGTATTCATTCACACACAAAACCTTGGAAGACACACTTCCATGACAATACCTAGACATGACCCTCATGACTAAGAACAATACTTAGAGTTGCTTAACAGCTTCCTCCAAGAACAATACATCTCTTACCTACAGGCTTCGAGATAAACACGATGACCATCCCACAAACCGGGTGGTTCATCAACCAACACAGCCCTTGTAATCTACATGATGGCTGGCTTACTAAAACTAGGTTACAATGCTTCTATTTATAACCTATTTCCCAACTGGATTTGGGCCTTCAAATCATATCAAATCTTCTGTTCCAAATCTCCAAAAGATTCTGCTACTAAATAGATCTTCAATTAAATCCTCAATCAAATCTTCAATTAAATCTTCAATTAAATCTTCAATCATTAACTCTAAATATTCTCCATATCTTTATGCATTAAATTCAGCTCCACATCGTATTTTCAGGATATTATGTATCTTTTAAATCTTCACTATTCAGCTGCAAGATCTTCTCCAAATATCTGATTTGATTTGAATTTAAAACCAGATTTTATCTTCAAATCTTTCAGCCCTAAAAATAGCAACAAGATCTGCTCCACTTATGATTGCACCAGAATATATCTTTACCAAGATATTCGCCTACAATCTCTCACTCTCTTTAGTAGAATATCTCTCCAATAACAGAAACACGCGCAGTCCTAAAAACACAGCAGACTGATGTTCTGGTATAGTGATGTCAAGACATCGCATGTGACATCACCCTTTAGCACTATAACTCTTCTACACCTTAACATTCTGCAATCCACAAACCACACAGATGGTTTTCTGATGTTCTGTCATCTGATGTTATGACATCGGGTTTAACATCAGCACAAAACTGCAACCCTTAAAAACTTAACATAACCAGAATGTTAACTCAACATAACAATGCTGTTAACATAACCAGAATGTTAACTCAACATAACAAGGCTGTTAAAAACTCATGTTGAAACATCAACCATGACATCAACATTGTTTTACCAAAATTCTAGCCAACTACAAGAATTAACAGGTTTTGTTAAAAAGGCAACGATCGCGCCGTTGTTTTTGAAAATACAGTGGGACTTATACAATGACTGAGGCCCAAAATGGTGGTGTATTTACAAAGGGGATGGGTCTTACACTCTAATAGAGACCCATGAGTGTTTGAAAATGATTGATGAGAGTGGAATCAACCAAAACCCTAATTTCATCATTTTTTAAAGTAATTATTCAAAGAAAATTAATTAAAATGATAAAGATACCAAATAAGTTGAAATAAACAACTTGTGATTTTTGGTTAAGGTTTGAAAAATGAGTTTTTAACTACAAGATGAATTAAAACTCATTTGGTTTTGATTTTTCAAGATGAATATTCACTTTTAAAATGTTTAAAAATGATTAAAAATGAATTTATTCATAAAAATGCCAACTATATTAAATAAATAATATAAATTTTATTTTTTTGTGGAATAAAATATTTCAACTTTTTTGTGAATTTTTGCTACAAGAACCAATCAAAAATAATTAAAATTGAGGGAGTTATTAATTTTTCAAATCATTAAAAATAATAAGAAAAATGACAAAAATATGAAAAAGTAGTAACAAAGAGGATCTGGGGTGAGGGGGATTCGAACCCCAGACCTCTTGTGTGCAGTGCGCGCCCTCTACCACTGGGATGGTGATAGATCCGTGTATCAAACCCCAGCCACAAATATACAAGGCTTGCCTTGTTTTTGGCCTGGCCAAGGCAAGGCAAGGCAAGGTTTTGGCCAAAAACGTGAAGCTTGTAATTTTCTCATTTCTCCATGGATTGGGACAAAATTTAGGTCTATCATGCCTAGAATTTCACAATGAATCCAATGGTGGTGGTATTTTTTTCAGATGAGGTCCCTATTTTAAAACCCGATAGTGGTTTTGAAATAGGCCTCCATTTGCATTTTCTGTGCTACCTCATGGTACATGCATGAATTACATGATGAATTGGTCCAAACACAACATATATAACATGTATGAGATGTGTATGATCAGTGGACTTCAAAGCAATGCATATTTCTAAGAGTTCAAGTTGAGATGCTTACCTCTTTAGGAGCTTTTTGGGCAATCTGTCAAGGGCTTTGTTTCAAAAATGTTTTGATGCTTTGAACACCCTCAAATGATCCCTTTGAAGCTTTTAGGATGATTGGAATGAGCTGGAAACCTCAGGAATGGAAATTGGCCCTTTCTTGCAAAAGGGGCAAAAGTGACCAAAATAGCAACTCTTTCAAGTGGTGTTCCAGATGTGGGGAACCATTTGGGACAGTTCAAGGATGGTTATTTGGAGTGTGTTTGAGGTTTTATCTGGTTTTGAAAGTGACTGAATCAAGACATGGCTTGAAAAATGCAAAAAGTCATATTTTGAGGTTTTGAGAGGGGACTTTGTGATTTTGGTGTTACATGTCACTTGTGAGAGTTTGGACAGCTTAGATATGACATATTGGATGTGTTTGGATCATGAGCTGTGATGGAATTGCTCTCTTACTCAAAAACTCAGAGTTACCTTGCTAAAGAAGGCATTTTTTCCTAGAGAAAGAGATTTTGAGGAAAGCAAGTGTTGTATTGCATTGGTGTACTTAAACTGAGCACAAATGAGCTCAATTTATAGTAGAGCAAGTTTGTTTTGGCTGCAATAGTGAATGGCAACTGCTGCAGAGGTTTGGCAAATGTTGATCAATAGGAATCCAAGTCTCCTCTAGCCATTGACTAGAGGTTAGAGCACAGGCCTTTGGTTCCCTAGTTCTGAGATCATCCTTGACTCATTCAGTTGGAAATGGCTCTGTTCATGCCACCTTGGTGCATCCATTAAATGCTCCAAAACAAAATTGGAGTCTTGTCCCCTCTTTAGGTTTTTTAGGTTTGGCATGTTATTTTTAGTTCCAAAGAATTGGGAGGCTTATGGATCAGTGTTTGTACCTCCTTGGTCTCTCCCTGAGGTGTTCAGATGGATAGACTTGTTTTTCATTTGTACAATTTGCTCAAATCGAGCAAAATGCACAAATCTGCCTAGTTATGACAATTGCAGCAAGGCATATTGCCACTATCATAACTCTTAGCTCAAATGGAATTTCATGGGGTTCTTGGCCATTTTGGAAAGCTCTCATATGATACAACACATGTGTGATCATAGTTTGTCTTGACACTTTTTGGATCCAAGTGAAAAATGCCCCTACATTTTGGAAAAACTGAAACAAATTCTGACTTAGTGAAAATTTCACTAAGTGTTGGAAAAAGTGACATTTCTTGTTTCCAGCCATTTTGATCCAACCATAACTCAAAGTCCCTGATGAATTGGAATGAGATGTAGTTGACACTTTTAAAGTATGCCATGAGAGCTACAAATCCATCTTTGGATCAGCCCAAATGGTTGCTTGGATCTCAAGTTATGATCCTTGAAAGTTGGTACCCTAGCCACTTTGTTCCATAACTTAGAAAATTTCTAAGTTTTTTTATGGTTACCCCTTTTGCAAGTTATCCCACTTTTCTTGATTTTTCTTGATTAATGATGATTCTAATCACACATTAACATCACTTTAGGGTTAAGGAACCATAATTGATCAAAAAACCAAAAAGTCAAACTTTGACTTTTGGGCACAGTTGACTTTTTATCAGATGAATTCCAAACTGTGCGATCCTCTATGAAATCAAGTCCTTGGCCTAAATAAAACTTGATGGATTGATTTCATAGGTGTTATAGGGTGTATTGAATTATGTCCCAGGGTTTGGGAGCATGTCCTGGTCAAAAGTCAAAGGCACAGTTGACTTTTCTCGCGAAACCCTAACTGTGGTTCTAATGAACTTGAAACTAGTGAATCAAGCTTCTTGGATCAATCCATTGTTGCAAATGGATCAATGTGGTGTATTAGGGACCCTTAAATCATGTCTTGAGGTCTTGGCTCATGTTTTGTCCCAAAAGTCAACTTAGGGGTGAATTAGGTCAAGAAACCCTAATTCCTGATTTTTTATGAATGCATCCCCTGAGGCTAAATTGACTTTGATGATTGGGTTTATGAGGTCCCTTAGAGTATTTTAAGTTGTGCTTTGAAGCAATGACTCATGCCCAGAGGAAAAATTCCATCTGGAGGCCTTGGTCGACCAAAACCCTAATTTGGTGACACTGGCGATCTTGAGGCTTGAGCCACTTGGAATGTTGCAGCCTTGTGCTTGATCCTTGATGTGGGAGTCCTCTTGATCCATTGAGGATGTTTGAGAGGTTTAGACAAGTTAAAGATCATGTCATTTCTTGATTGATCCTTTTCTTAAAAGCTCTGAGAGGGCTTGAAACCCTATGTTTGATTGTAGTGGATGCTCACCCATCTTTGGGGAGACTACTGAGGCATAAAGGTACATCCATATTGTGATGATGATTTGCACAATGATGGGAAATCTTATTAGTCAAAATTTGGGGTATGACACTGGGCGTAGAAGAAGTCGTCATTTGTACAGATTCACAACTCGTGGCCCTTCAGGTCCGAGGAGAATATCAAGCCAAAAACGACAACCTAACCTAATACCTAGCCCTGGTCAAAAGGGAAATGGCGAAGTTCACAAGGGTAGAAGTGAAACATGTTCCCCGCGAACACAATGTCCGAGCAGATGTTTTGTCCAAACTGGCCAGTACAAAGAGGAAAGGCGGAAACAAGTCCGTCATACAGGAGGTTCTACCTCGACCCAGCATCGATAAGGCTTCCCCGACCCTCGACGTACACGTGATCGTCGACAATAATTGTTAACCCCCGTTTACAACTACCTCGCCAAGGACGAACTCCCGTCCGACCCCAAGGAGGCCAATGTGGTTAGGTGAAGAGCCTGCTCTTATGTCCTGGTCGAAGATAAACTCTACCGGCGAGGATTTTCCTTTCCACTGCTCAAACGCGTCGAGGAAGAAATGGTCGCCCACATCTTGCGTGAAATCCACGAAGGAATCAACGCCCAACATCTCGGTGGAAGGTCCCTTGCCCGAAAGGCCCTCAGACCAGGATATTATTGGCCGACCATGCATCACGACGCTAAAGAACACGTGAAGAAATGCGATAAATGCCAACGGCACGGGGACATGCACCTGGCTCCACCTAACGAGCTCAAGGCTATGTCCTCCCTGTGGCCATTTGCCTGGTTGGGCCTAGACATCCTATGACCCTTCATGGTAGGATCAAATCAGAACAAATACCTAATAGTGGGCGTAGACTACTTCACAAAATGGATAGAAGCGGAGGCTCTGGCCAAAATAACTGCCCTCAATATACTACGCTTCTACAAACGAAACATCCTTGCACGTTTCGGCATCCCCTAAGCGATAGTAACGGACAATGGGACACAATTCACGGACAAGAAGTTCTAGGACTTCGTCGCCCAACTGGGCACGAAGCAACACTTCGCGTGCGTCGAGCACCCTCAAACAAACGGGCAGGCTGAAGCATCTAACTGGGTCATTCTTCGGGGCCTCAAACGAAGGCTGGACGAAACAAAGAAGACTTGGGTCGAGGAGCTGAACAGTGTCTTATGGGCATACCGCACAACTCCACACTCTTCAACCGGGGAAACACCTTTTCGTCTAGCATACGGAACCGAGGCTATAATCCCCGTCGAAGTTCACGTACCCTCGAGGCGGACAGAGTCTCCCCTAAATGAGGAGGTGAACGACGAATCATTAAGAGAAGAGCTCGACCTCGTCGAGGAAATCTGAACTGGGGAAGCCCTCCGCCAAGCCTCATTAAAATAAAAAATTACCATCAGACACAGCGCCAAGGTGATACGACGAGAGTTCTACGTGGGAAGCCTTGTTCTAAGGAGAAACCACAAATACTCTCGCGAGGGCAAACTAGCCGCTAACTGGGAAGGACCGTATCGTGTCCGAGCAAAAACGGAGAATGGGGCCTATTACCTAGAACATCTCAACGGGGAAGAACTTGCTCGACCATGGAACGCCAAAAAGCTAAAACAATACTATAGCTAAGGCCCTAATTCTCGGTTCGACCCGTCAAAACGACGAACGTCAGCTACCGACCACTATGCACGCCTAGGTACAAGCGTCGCATACCAATAAAGCAGAACCCCGCTCAGTAACGAGCTGAGTATCTGCTCGACAGCGGTCCTCAATCGAGCATCGCCGTCATCAAAGTACCATGACTGGCAGAACCCCAGCTCGCGATGGGACGTTCACACCGCTAACTCAGGCCTCAAATGCGACCTGAGCTCCGCACCCCCGCCAGGATATTCCCCGACCGTTCGACCAGTACCGCTCACTGCCAAACATATCTACAACAAGCGATCCCCTGAAACTTCACATAAGTCAAATATTCCCTATCACGGGCAGACATACATTCACAACGAGCATGAGTACAACACTTAGCAGAAAATAAAAGCAAGTAAAACCATGCAAACAGCAAAACCGACCACCTAGACCGGACACATAATTTAAGTATGATAAATGGCCACTAGAACCATGATTGTACTAGATTATATAAACCGGGGGCCATGCCCCCAAAATAGGTTACAACAAATACACGACACGCAGGCCAGACAAATTACAACAACAAAAAGAAAATCCTTCACTCATCCATCTGGTCGGTAGGCTCGGGCTGAGGCTCCTAGTTCTCCGCGGGCTGATCCTCGGCATGCTCTTCAAGAAGGGAGTCAGGCATAGCGATTCGGCCATCTTCAACATGGAAAAGTCAAGTCCGGGGTTCACCACCCGCAGTTGAGACACGACATTCTTGAAGGATTCGTCCGCAATGACGATATTATCATCATCGGCCGCCAACATATGGGCAACTAGCTCAGATCTTGTCTTCAGTTCCTTCACATCCTCGGGCTCATCTTCGCCCGAAGCATTGACCGCCCTAAGCTGCAGGAGCAGCTCCTCAGCCGCCTTCTTCTCCACAGCCAGCGTAGAATTCTCCTTCTTCAGCCTGACCACCTCCTCACCAGTCTTTTTTCGGGCATCGTCGACACTCTTTACCTCTTCCGTGAGAGATACCATAGTAGCCCGAACAGCCTTGAGTTCAGACTCAGTTACAGAATCCCCTTCAGCATATATGGCCGCCATTTCCAGAACTCTGACCAGTGCAGAGGCATCTTGGGCCACCAACGCCCTCTTGCTCGGGCAGTCCATGCTCTCCAGCCGAAGAGATTCTACCCGCGGCACGACCAAGGAGTTCCCCTCAAAGAATCTTCTATCAAGTATGCAAGGAGGAAGCTCGAACTTCACTTTTTCTGGGGCCTGGCTAGGATCCACGGCGTCGTTGGCCCTCGCCCGCTTGGTTCGTGAGGTCAAAGGCAGTGGAGATCCCCGGGGAGCAGGAGTGGGGGAAGAGGTCCCCGCAGCAGACTGGGCAGGAGTGGGGGCACGCGCATTGGCAAATCGAGACTTCGGAGGAGCCGTTCCGGGCTTGTTCCTCGCAAGAGCATTCTTCACCATCCTCTCATGAGCCTGAGGCATTTCACCTACACAAATAGAATACGAGCATGTTAGATACGAGAAAAGAAAATAGTTCGGGAAAATTAAAATAACTAAGACTACCGAGCAGCTTATGGACTTCCGCAGGAGTCTTGCACTCCAGGAGTGCCTTGGTATTAATAAAACGGTATTCAACCCTCCGGCTACCATCCACCTCAAAGATCGGTTCACCCTTCTTCGTCCAGCACTCAGCGAGCAGGAAGGAGTTAACGTATTTCACCAGCGTCTCGTACGCAACGACATCCTGTCCGTCTAACTCGTGCGGCTGAAGAACGTAATCGCCAGGTTTCTTGGTGAAATGGCCAGGTCCCCAGTGGATGGGGAACTTGTATACTCTCTCCCCGATAAACTTCCCAGCCTCGTCACGCAGTTCACTTCCCTCCTCGTCAACCTCGATCTCCCAGAGATAAGTGTTATCCTGGGAAGCTTCCGATACGGGCTCGATGATGTAGTACCTCTCCTTGAACGTCCGTATCGACTCAGAAAAAGGCTTGAACAGCTTGCGAGGCTGTTTCAGTGAAACCCAACCGTACTTCCTCCCCGACAGCTGTCGTTGAAGATGAAAGAAAG